>CM051258.1:33957273-33964773 GCA_027921565.1 Artemia sinica
ATATATATATATATATATATATATATATATATATATATATATATATATGTATACATATATATATATATATATATATATATATATATATATATATATATATATATATATATATATAATATATATATATATATATATATATATATATATATATATATATATATATATATATATATATATATATATATATATATATATATATATATATATATATATGTAATTTTACTACATAGCTCGCTTCTTTCAATATTTAGAAATACAAAATTCTTCTAATTGTAGCATTTTTTGGAGACCTAATGTGTTTTTGAAGCCCGATATGTTTTTTCTTGCCAACTAAAGTTGGACAAAAGAAAAATACAAGTATATAATATATTTCTGATTTTCTGCCGAAATTAAATAAGATACTCTAGCACCACGATGGTAAGACTTTCTTTTGCTAGACTGGATATGAATCCATCGTAAATAAAAAAAAAACTACATATGATGGTATTTTTGGAACTTTTGCAAAATTGCTCAATTTCCTAACAGAAAATGAAATTAGCCTACTTAATAATCCGACCTAAAGTGGATGTAAAGAGTAGAAAAAAAAGGAACACTTTCACTGGTTATTTGGACATTGAAGTTGTTTTTACGCTATAATATAATTTTACTATATATCTTCCTTCTTTCAAGTGTTGGAACTACAAAAATCTTCTAGTTCTAAGGTTTTTTGGAAGCTGAACGAGTATTTAAGAGACTGGAAACCGGAGATTTTGTTTCTTCTTGAATTAAGTGTTTGACCAAACAAAATTATCGTGCGACCAATGGAATTTCTTCCTAATTCTTCCTAAGGCTGGCACTTAGCTTAAAAAAGAGAGGTCAAACCGAAGTAGTGCTAGCAGCACTAGCTACAAAAAGATGCTAATTCCTAACTTTTTGTCAGGACTTAGTCTAAAAAGGATGGACCTTTTAATCGTAAAATGTGCAAAGTGTCGGAAATCAAAACACTTTCTCTACAGAACAAAGTTTAAGTCACGGTTTGAAGTTACTGGGGCGTGGAAACTACACGAAATAGACGAATTTCTGACATCTTGTCAGGACTTAGTCTAAAAAAATGAACCAAAAATTTTTAATCGTAAAATGCGCCAGCTGACTACAATCAAAACACATCCTCTACAAAATAAAGTTTTAGCCAAAGTTTGTTGTTACTAGTATGGGAAAGCTGATAGTGCATAGCATGCTTCGAAAAGCTGTGAATTAAAAGCGGAAATACTATCGACACCAACTGATGAAGCCAGAATAACGAGCATAACTTTTCATAAATACCAGAATGCATTCACCCCAATAAATTATCCATAAGTTTCAACTAAACAAAGAAATTTTTAGGATTCCCCTATATGAAAAATCTGAGAAAAATGAAGTATTTTTATTCAGAATCCGAGACCCAGAGAAGATTATCATCAGTGCCATTGGCTGGCCAAGATGAGAAAACAACTTTAGTCAGACTGAAGATTGAAGTTACATGTATATTGTAATGAATATTGCAGGTATGTATTGAGTTTTATTTTGAGACTAATGGAAAAAAGATGTTCAGGGGCTTGTCAAACTTTTAAATTGATTGAACAGACCTGATGGCAATAAAAACTACTAAAAGCTCAAAACAGCTAAAATTTGTGTCATGTCCATGGATTTTCAAGTAGTAACTTCCCGAAATATGTCCTGACTATGTTCACCATCGGATACGTGTTTCTAAAGAACGGTTTAACAGTCTTATATCCCTCATATTAATTTGATAGACTTCTGGAGTGACCATCCCGCTTATGCTCACTTAACGCAGTCAACTTTTACTTCTTTACTCTACCAAAGTGCTAGTAATATGCGATCAATTTTAGCAGATCGACAATTGTCCTTATTGTAATGGAATCTGAATAATTGACCTTAGACACTTGACACTCCCTACTCTCAAATCTCATCAGCGACAAAGCCACTCAAGATCCCACGAGACCAAGCTCCGTTTGTTATTTTTGAATCTTACTGTTCTGTTGTCATTTTTCATTGGCAAAATTACATAGGTTTTGGATCTCGTTCCTTAGTTTATCTATTGGGAAAAGATGAATAAGAAGTATAGGCTCCTTCTTACGTTTTTTGCTTTTTTCTTCCTGAATTTTTTTCTTCTAGAGCTTTTTAAATGAGTGATTTTTACTAGGTAAACGTATAATGCAGTTGGATACGTGGCTAGTCATAGCATTTTTTTTCATACATTTAAGCTGATTACGCTTATTCTATAAAGGCCGTGACAGATAGCTTAAATCCCCACTTTCTTTGGGAAGGGGGGGGTGTACAAATTCAGAAAAGAAAAAAGGTAGATGTAAATGCCAAAAATATAAATGAAACAATAAAATAATCCCTATTAATCTACGGCAAAAGTGTTTTGTTGTGTAACCCTAAGCGTTTATGTTTGGGCTTTCAGTCAACAACTAACCCTGGCAAGATTTATATTTTGTCATATTTAAATAACCAAATATATCCATAATTTTTTACATAGCGTACATTCACTGTGAAAATCTGATGATTTGTCCATCATAAAGGACAACCCGGCATATAAGGGGTCCCATCATTTTCATTAGCTTAATGTCCATCAAACCTGGCTTTGATAAAAGGCCATGGCGTCAAGCCACGATAGTTTAGAGTTTAGGGATAGGAGCAAAATGTATTTTTCAGTATATATGTATTGAATAGGCAAACTCTTACCCAGATATTGGTAAACAACCAATATCTAGGGGAAACTCGTCGTTTTTTCAATTCTTTCAGTAATAGTAAATCAGAAAATTGGACTTTTCGAGATGTATGAAGAATCTAGGAGGCACATGACCCCCCTCCCCCCGATTGAAGCCACTGATGAAAGGGCCCCAACTCTTAATTTCACAAAAGACATTTTTAATGCTGGTTATACTTATCTAACGCCGGTTATAAATGCTGGTTTTAATGCTGGTTATATTTATACTTATTGTGTTTTCTCATTACTGTGAAAGAACTCCTGTGTCGTAGCCTAGGTATATAACAAGATAAAGCATACCACTTGAAAAGAGTTCATCTATAAGAAAAAGCTTATACCCTTACGGACATTATGGAAACTAGTGTGGTTTGACTGTTCCAAGCCCACACGAAATTGTCTTCTTTTTTTCAATTTTCTGCAATAGATTACTCCATAAGAAAATAGTATTCAGGTATTTAGTATTCAGAAAATAATTTCAGGCTCAGCAGACCAAAGCTTACCTGTGTGAATATACGTGTGCTTCTTCATGTCCGACTTTTGATGAAAACGTTTGCCACAAAATTGACAAGGATATGGCCTAGTGTCTGAATGAATAAGCAGATGTGTGGATAACGTTGACGACCTCTTAAATGCCTTTCCACATTGCTTACATTCAAATAGTCTCTCTGCACCAGATCCGCAATACGGCCTAATGAAAACTTTTCAGATTAAGCAAAAGACATGAGCCTGAACTAATGGATTCATAGTGGTTAATACGCAGTTTTCGGATGCATGCTAGGTAGCTAAATAATAAAGGAAATCATGGGGTAAATCCTAGTAATCTTGACATTTAAAGTAATACTATACACTTACTTGATAATAAATGTACGCAAGAATAATTTCAAGGGGAAGTGGACATTTTTGGGATATACACTTTTTTTCAAGATACTTATATAACCTTATAGCAAAACATTTTTCTATTAATCTGAACATGGCGGGTAACACCGATAAAGGTCTATAGTTTCAGAGCTCATTACTACTACCTAACTTAGGAAACGGTGAAATATATGCAGTTTCAAAGCACGATGGAAACTTACCCTGTTTACAACATAAATTTATTAACGGAAAAAACACCATTCATATGATCGACACAAGATACTCTAACTAACATTACTACAACAATCATCTCACTGTGCAATCAAGCGGCATGTGGCCAACTCCTCTTCCAATCACAGCAGTATGTTCTATTCACAGCTTTTATATAAGACACTTTTAACAATTCAAAGATACTTCAACACTCTGAGACTAGCTAGATTGGTAATTATGCATTATATCTTACACACGAAAGAAGTCAAGTTTGGTTAATGCTAATGAAATAAAATAAAATAGCATGCAAATAGAATAGTTTAGAAACAAATTTGGGCTATATATTTGCACATTAGGGGAGGGAGTGGGAGGTAAAGCATAATATATATGAAATACGTAACCTAATCTAACCTAGGTACCTTCCCCCCCCTAAACCACAAAAAACAATAGTTTCACTATTATAAACACAATGAGAAACCACGCTTTGCGATCCATTTCTCTATTGCAAATACCTGTTTGACTGGTTTCCTTTAGTGTTTCCCGATACAGTATATAGCGGTGTGTAAGATATAATGCATAGGTACCGCTAGGTCATTGCCAGCCACACAGAACTTCATTTCATGTAGGCTATAATATTTCTTATCTCTTCAGTAGATACTGGGGTTAGACTATATGACACATCTGAACTTTCATTTCCTATGTAATCATAAGGCGAAGGATAATCCCTCTTTTCATTAATTCTATTCATAACAGCAGGACCCATATTTGATTAGTGATTCCTAAATTCTTAGTAAATGGCAACACTTTAGAATTTTCCTTGCCTGACTAGTTAAAATCTCATCAGGTAGACTTTTAGTAGGATTTTTCAGCACTGCTTTTATTAATTGTCATGTTTTTTTTGCTGATTCACTAGATACTTCTTAAAATTAGCTACCCTAATACTTATGTTTAAATTTATGGAAGATACGATTAAGCAAATTACGGGTAATTTTCATAAACTAGCTCATTTAGATTATTTGGGTTACTAATGAGTAACTCAAATAAATAATCTTTTTTATTAATATATCTTAATAGTTCAAGGTTTAATTGCAGAGTTCTTACTATTACCTCTATAAATAGTACCCTAGTTACTCAATGTAATTAAATGTAATTAAAGTTTCATCATTATCACCAAAAATGAAACATCAGAATTTTAAATAGTAGTACATTACTTCAATCTATTGATTCTAGCTACGATCAACCTCTCAATAGAGCACCATCATCAAAAATGTGGATCGAGAATCTCTATAATCTTTTATTCTCGTAAAAATAAAGTGGCACGGTAAAATCCCAAGGAAATCCGAGATATCACTTGCTGAAAACCTGGGAATTGAACATAATAAATTTCAAGAACTCTTTATTGCACGCAAAAAAGTAGACGTTTTCCGCGACTTACAGCTCCCAGGTTTGTAGTTTTAAATGCTGCCTTAAATGATATTTTGCATCAAACCATAAATTGCGCAAGTGTTTGGTAACACTTTCTTGTTTGACAGCGCCAACATTTCGATGCATCTGTTAAAATACGTTGCTAACAAAAGTTAATAACAACTGGAATGGCGACAGCGCCGTAAATTCTAGCATATATTAGTGGTAGCAATATTTTTATTACTCTGCATTCATTCCTGCAATTTCTTAAAAGTCAGTAAGCAAAAATAGTTCTTCCTCAAGAAGCAACCTGAAAGATTACTTTTAAATTTGCCATAAACAACTGAAATACATTGAAATATTTAGAGAAGATGAGCGAAGATACTGACAATAAGAGCATGCTTTTTATGATTCTTTATTGGGTAAAACGGCAAATTTTTCAGCTTCAACTAAAATATTCTCAGCAGTTGTCCCCCAGCTCTCCTTCTGACAAGATTCGTTGAACCAATCCAGAAACAAACCAAACTTTTACCAGCAGGAAAACGGATTTTCTCATTGGGCGACAATAGATCCAGTTACCATTATGAAATTTGAATCCTTTCAAATTTCAGAGCCTATCTGTACTCCTTATTTCTACTTTCGAGCTCCAATTATTACTATTCTAAAAATTTTCATTGTAGTAGCAAAAATATATTACCTTGGGTTTTGCAAAAGCTGTAGGTCTTGATAACAGTTATCAATGCACGGTGGCATATAAGTGCAAAACTGCTTTAATGTATCAATATGTTTTTTGCATTGACTATAGTCTTTATAAGGATTTTTAACATCTTGCTCGCGGGTTAAGCAATAAGTTCCACCATTTTGAGATTCTAATGAAAACTTTTCTAAGTCCCACTGCCTTAGTAGTAAAGAGTGTAGATATACATTTTTTGGAAAGAAATAAGAAGACAGCCAAGAATTGACTTTATTTGTTGCCTTGTCCAATTTAAGAATAGAGTCTACACTAAAATCTGACTTTTTGACTTGGTTTGCAGATTCAAGGTCAACTGGCCTCCATAAATGTTTTTGCGTTGATTCTGCTCTATCGTTTTCTTCACTGTCTGGAAAGAAATAACAAAAGTTACGAAACTGCATTAGAGAACACTCTTTCTAATCTTAATTGCTTATCACTATTTTCAAGTTTTTTTTACAAAAGTAATATATATATATATATATATATATATATATATATATATATATATATATATATATATATATATATATATATATATATATATATATTATATATATATATATATATATATATATATATATATATATATATATATACTATCTTTATATGTGGGTAATAATTGTGTATGTATGTGTGTATGTTCTGAATATATTCGCAAATACATTCTGAACGCAGTTTGAATACATTCGACACCGAACAAGTGAGGGAGTCCGAAATGAAAATGAAGAGCAGCGAGTAAATGAAAATCAACCTGGACAGCGAGAATCAAAACTTGTCAAAATTGAAAATGATAGCGATGATGATTAAAGCCGCGGGCCCCGGAACTCGGCACGCAACAGGCATCTATATATAGATTCTGACTGTCGCTTGTCTTCTAAACGTTGACAATTTGAGCCTTTTCTTGATGTCATGACGTCCAAATAGACCTTAAATTAAAAGTGGTGCCTTTGTAAAACTCCATTTTTTTAATGGACCTTAATAATAATAATAATATAATGCAGAAACGTAGGCTTGTCTTTTGTAATTATGAAAGACATATCGCCAAACCTTTGCTTCTTTCAATTGTTCAGGTGGTGGGACAAAAACTTCTTTTTCTTCCAACGATTTATCTAGTCCAGGTTTTTATTTTCAAAGGTACAGAAGGCATTGACGACCCCCTTTGTTTCTTTTAATTGTTCAGGTGGTGGGACAAAACTTCTTCTTTTGCCTTGGCTTGTCTTTTGTCACTATGAATACGTATCACCGAACCTTTTGTTTCTTTAAATTGTTCAGGTGGTGGGACAAAAATTTATTTTTCTTCCTACGATTATTCCAGTCCATATTTTGATTTTTAAACCTTATGCATGTCAAAATCCAAAACAGAATCATCATCGCTAACATTTCAATTTATTTGGTTCGTTACACCTCGGCCTATCTTTCATAATAATGAAATAGGTATCGCTGAACCTTTTTTTTAACAAAGGTGCGGGCACGCGACATGCTTCTATATATAGATTCTTACTATCGCTTGTCTTCTAAACGCAGAAAATTTGAGCCTTATAAATAA
>CM051258.1:33969773-33999773 GCA_027921565.1 Artemia sinica
GAGGGCTCATTTGATTAGAAATTGAAAGTTCTAATTCACTTTTTAAGCGTCAAAAGATATTGGAGGGTAACCAGCTCCCCCAAACCCTTTTTTCCAAATGCATCCAATAAAAATTTTAAGATAGCTATTTTGTTAAAAATAGTTCAAAGATCATATAAAAAAATTCCGGTGTCAACACAACCCACCAGGGCCCGGGGCCAGGCGTTGTAAGTTATGCCCTGTGGGCATATATGGGTCTTATGGAATGAATGCTCGTATTAACTCAAAGAGGGATCATTTAATTGGAAATTAAAAGTTCTAGTTCACTTTTTAAAAGTCAAAAGAGATTGGAGGGCACCTAGTCCCCCCCTCCACGTCCTTTTTTCCTCAAACCCATCCGATAAGAACTTTGATATAGCTTTTTTTTAAAATAGTTCAAAGACCATATAACGAAAACTCAGGGGTCAAAATAGCCCCCCGAGGCCCGATGGCAGGTGTTGTAAGTTATGCCCTGGGGGAACATATGGTTCTTATTGAAGGGATGCTCGTAAAAAATTCAGAGATGGCTCATTTGGTTGGAAATTGTAAGTTCTAGTTAAGTTTTTTAGAGTCAAAAGAGATTGGAGGGAAACTAACCCCCCCTGCCCCTTTTTCCCAAATGCATGCAATAAAAATTTTAAGATAGCTATTAGGTTAAAAATTTCTCAAAAGTCAGATAACAAAAACTCAGCTGTCATCACAACCCTCCAGGGCCCGGGGGCAGGCGTTGTAAGTTTTGCCCTGGGACATATATTGTTCGTATGAAAGGGATGCTCGTATAAAATTCAGAGAGGGCTCATTTGATTGGATATTAAAAGTTCGAGCTCACTTTTTAATAGTTAAAAGAGATCCGAGGGCAGCTAGGCCCCCACTTCCCCACACCTTCTTTTTCAAAACCCATCTGATGAAAATTTTGAGATAGACATATTCTTAAAAATAGTTCAAAGGTCGAATAAGAAAAATCCAGTGTCAATAGAACCCCCCACGGCACAGGGGAAGGCGTTTTAAGTTATGCCCTAAGGGCATGTATGGTTCTTATGAAAGGGATGCTCGTATAAACTTCAAAGAGGGCTCATTGGATTGGAAATTGAAAGTTCTAGTTCGCTTTTTAAAAGTCAAGAGAGTTAAACTAGCCCCCCTCCACACTCTTTATTCCCCAAACCTGTCAGCTACAAATTTTGACATAGCCAGTGTTTTGGAAATTGTTCAAAAATTAGATAAAAAAAATTAGATATCCCCCAGAGCCGGGGGGAAAGACATAGTAAGTGTTGTCCTGGGGGCGTATATGGTTCTTATGGAAGGGATGCTCGTATAAACTTCAGAGGGGGCTCATTTGATTGGAAATTGAAAGTTCTAGTTCAATTTTTAAGAGTCCGAGGGTAACTAGCCCCCCCACACACCTTTTTTCCCCAAGCCCATCCGATAAAATTTTTATAATAGCCATTTCATTAAAAATAGTTCAAAGGTCAGATAAGAAAAATTCCTGTGTCGACGGAACCCGCCAGGGCCCGGAGTCAGGCGTTATGAGTAATGCTCTAAGGGCATATATAGTTCTTATGGAAGGGATGCTCGTATAAACTTCAGAGAGGGCTCATTTGATTTGAAACTGAAAGTTCTTGTTCACTTTTTAAGAGTCAAAAGAGATCTCAGGGCAACTAGCCCCCCTCCTCCACGCCCTAAATGCATCAGATACGAATTTTGAGATAGACATTTTGTTAAAAATAGTTCAAAGTTCTGATAACAAAAACTCCGGTGTCGACACAGCCCCCCAGGCCCCGGGGGTAGGCGTTGTAAGTTATGCCCTGGGGGCATATATGGTTGTTATGGAAGGGATGCTCGTATAAAATTCCTAGAGGGCTCATTTGATTGGAAATTAAAAGTTGTAATTCACTTTTTAAGAGTCAAAAGTGATTGGAGGGCAGCTAACCTCCCCCACACTCTGTTTATTTTTTTCCCAGAGGCACTTCATATACAAGGGGTCGTCGTATAATTTTTAAAGGGGGCTCATTCGATTGGAAATTGAAAGTTCTAGTGCTCTTTTTAAGGGTCAAAAGTGATCAGAGGGCAACTGGTCCCCCCCCCAAGCCCTTTTCCCAAATACATCTGATAAAAAATTTGAGGTAGCCATTTCGTTAAAAATCGTTCAAAGATTAGATAAGAAAAACTCCTGTGTCGACACAGCGACACCCCCCCCCAGGGCCGGGGTAGGTATTTTAAGTATTGCTCTGGGGGCATATATGGTTCTTATGGAAGGTATGCTCGTATAAACTTCAGAGCGGGGTTCATTTGAATAGAAATTAAAAGTTGTAGTTCATTTTCTCAGAATGAAAAAAAGATCAGAGGGCAACTAGCCCCTCCCGCCCTCCGTGCCTTTGGGTATATAAGATAGATAAACCCCTCCGACAAATATTTCAGGTGACCATTTTGTTAAAGATAGCTCAACCATCAGATATTAAAACTCCAGGGTCGACAGAGCCCCCCAGGCCCCAGGGATAGGCGTTGTAAGTTATACTCTGGGGATATATGTGGTTCTTATAGAAGGGAGACTCGTATAAACTTCAGAGAGGGCTTATTTAATTGAAAATAGAAATTTCTAGTTCACTTTTAAAGATTCAAAAGAGACCAAAGCTCAATATAGTCCCCCCCCCCCGCCCTTTTTCCCCAAACCCATCCGATAAAAATTTTCAGATAGCAATTTTGTTGAAAATAGTTCAAACATCAGATAATAAAAAACTCCGAGGTTGACACAAACCCATTTTTTTATTTTGATATTGTTACTTTGATATCAGTTTCGATACTTTGATGAATATTGGATTTTTTTAAAAGTTTGATTTTGAAATAAGGAATTTTTAAAAACTTGAAATTTTTTGCAATCAAAAACGAACAAAAATTAATTAAAAACAACTTTCCGAAAAATAAGTTTTCCAAAGAAAAGTAAAGGCCATTTTAAACTTAAGCTCAGCAGATACAAATACCTTTTAAAATTCAAACTCAAAACGACTAGAAATTACTATTAAGAATAAATGAAACCCAAAACGAACAGAAATTAAATAAACAATCATAGCGAAAACATACAACAAGTAATAATATAAATGAATAAATAGATCTTAAAGCGAGTAATGCTTAGATTGAATATGAATATCAAGCTTAAAACGAAAAAAAAAATTCCTATTGAAGTATAAATGAAACTTAAAACGAACAGAAATTAAATAAACAGTCAATGCAAACAAACATACAATAGATATTAATGTAAATTAATAAATAAATGTGAAAACGAGTGAAACTTAAATTGAATATGCAAATCAAGCTTGAAACGAACAAAAATCAACACAAACAAGAGTTTGGGTATGACCTTCTTCTCTCACTGTAAAAGTCTAAAACCTACTGCGTCATTGGTGCTGTAAAAGACTGCATCAGTCTTTTACTGATGCAGTCTACTGATACATCAGTCTTTTATTTGTTAGACTGTAAAAGTCTAAAACCTACTGTATCATTGGCGCTTTACTGAAAACTATATGCGTCTTGAACAGTCTTCGAAAGTATAAACAACATCAAATTGAATATTTGATGTATAATGATGCTAATTGTTAAAAGATCCGTCAGTTCAAGAATTTATTTCACTGTAATTGTATTTTTATTTTCAATACTGTAAGAACTGGAAAAGAATATATTTGTAATATAATCCGTTTTCAGTTAAGCGCCAATGACGCAGTAGGCTTTTGATTTTTATTTACAGTTAGGAAAGGAGGCAGTATCCAAACACTTGTTTGTAGGGAAACTACATTCGTCTTTAGCAACTTTAAAAAGAGCTAATAAATTAAACTGAATATTTGATGTATAATGATATTAATTGCTGAAAGCTCATCAGTTCAAAATGTTACTTTAATTTTAAATTTTATTTTCAATATTAAGTACAAAAGAAAATATTTGTCATAAAATTGGTTTTCAGTAAAGCGCCAATGACGCAGTAGGTTTTAGACTTTTACAGTGAGAGAAGAAGGTCATACCCAAACTCTTGTTTGTGTTGATTTTTGTTCGTTTCAAGCTTGATTTGCATATTCAATTTAAGTTTCACTCGTTTTCACATTTATTTATTAATTTACATTAATATCTATTGTATGTTTGTTTGCATTGACTGTTTATTTAATTTCTGTTCGTTTTAAGTTTCATTTATACTTCAATAGGATTTTTTTTTTCGTTTTAAGCTTGATATTCATGTTCAATCTAAGCATTACTCGCTTTAAGATCTATTTATTCATTTATATTATTACTTGTTGTATGTTTTCGCTATGATTGTTTATTTAATTTCTGTTCGTTTTGGGTTTCATTTATTCTTAATAGTAATTTCTAGTCGTTTTGAGTTTGAATTTTAAAAGGTATTTGTATCTGCTGAGCTTAAGTTTAAAATGGCCTTTACTTTTCTTTGAAAAATTTATTTTTCGGAAAGTTTTTTTTTTTAAATTAATATAAAAATAGGGCGAACCCGGCAGTGTGGATGCTGAGAGGGAATAGAGCACTCCCAATTACCCATTAACTACATTTTTGCACTCATAAATGTTTTCAGTAACACAGTATAGAAGTTTAGCGTTAAAACCAGGGCTTAAGGAGGGACACCCCCTCCTTATATACAGAATAATTTCCGTTTGTTTCAAGCTTTAATGTTGCTCTTTACTTTATTATAAAAAAAACTTGTTATTTTATTGGATCTATTGAGAGCCGTCTTCACAGGCTCTTTACCTAGCAAATCACTGGTGAACTTTTAGCCACAAACTATATTCAGCATGCCCAAGAAGCTCTTGGGCATGAGCCTCCTGTACACAAAATACAAAATTTAATTCCCTTCCCCTAAAAGTTGGGTAACAGATTTTCAGCAAAGCAGATATAGAAATAACGTTAGACTTACAATAAAACGCGATCGTCAAATCTAAAATAAAAAAATGAAACAATCTCAAAATCATTACATGAAGGAACTTCAACCAGGACTAAAGAGAAAACAACACGAAACAAGGCAATTCCTTCAGATAAATATAAATAAGAAATACTTTTAATACGATTCTTGCTTTTTTAGCCGGTAAGCTAAAAGGTTTTTTTGTTACAGGTTAATTGGTGCTGGCTGTTGGTTTTGTATTATAATTTTTAAAATCATTCTTAATTAAATTTCTGTTTAATTAAATTACAATTCAATTGTGTTAAGTTAATTTTTTTCACGAGTCAATAGAAATTACACTTAAGCTAAATAATTATATTTCTCTGAATAGGGATTTGGCGCAGTAGCCTCTCAATTATTTATACACAAATTTTATTAAAAATGATTTAACAAATCATATTGCAAAACGAATAGCCCGTACCAATGAATCTCTAACAAAGAGACCTTTTAGGTTAGCTGCTAAAAAAAAAGCAAGAATTGCATTAAAACATAGTAAAAAAATTTATTTAAGGTTTGAACAAATGTCACTATTTTAGTTAAATTCGCTATTGTTTTACCTATTGTTTGTTTTTATGATGGGAAAGGAGTGTGGTCTTCGTCATTATTTAAATCCTATCGGGCAAAACCCTGAGATGGCCAATCGGATTAGAACCAGTCAAAAGTATATAATATATATAAGTATATTGTCGATCTTAGAGGTCATACAACCGCATGGTGCTGCATGTCCCCAAACATTTAATTAGTCCATAAATAATGAAAGGCTATTACATAGACCGTAGGCGCGATATTTCTAACGATTGGTCATAGGAAAGTCATTGAATCTTTTGGTGCGGGAGGGGGTTCTAAACCGTCAAAAATGTATTTTTAGGGTAACATTTTCAAATTTTTCTTTTATATGCTTCCGATTACTACTGAGGGGATTTAAGGCTAGCATCTCCTTACTTGGAATATTATATTTAGGCTGAGCATGTAATATGAATTCTAAGGACAAGGGCTCACAAGTTATTTTAAAATTTTAAATGCGAAGCAAAACACTATATTTGACTGACACTATTAGGCAGCTTGAGGATATTCCTCAGGATAAGTCGGTGCACGTTTGCAATTATAGCATATTGCAAACTACTTTGTATGAAAATATATTTATGTTGGTAAGATGTTTATTTATTTCTTATTTTTATAATTCTGTTGGTTGCAAATACCCGGGGATATTTTGTAATATGTATCATATCCTATTCCTAATTGCAAAAAGCAGTAGTGTGGGAGTAAAGAGTAACAGTAAAACTTGAAACAAACTGAAAATATCCTGTATATGAGGAGAATTGCCACCCTCTCAATCCCATTAACTTTACGCTAAAATCTGACTTTTTCATCCAATGCTTCAAGAATGAATAACCTAATATGACAACAATGTAATAGAGTTTTTTTTTTTTTTTTTTTTTTTTTTTTTTTTTTTTTTTTTTTTTTTTTTAATCCAACAATAGTGGTTTGGAGGGGTGATGTTTGTTTTAAGTTTTAATGTGTATTTTTTCATTCACTGGAATTATATATTCTTTTTTTACTTTTCTGAATTTAAGATAGGATAAAGAGCGATCCGTTTCAATATGAACCAAAATTAGAAAAATAGGATATTGATAACAATAATCCGAAAATAAGCTTCGCAAGCCAATATACTTAAAATATATTCATTTTACATTTATATATTAAATTATTATCATAATAAAATTTGTACGAATTTGTAAAAGGGGGAAAACTGAAGTGCGATCTTATTAAAGAGTGTACGATGAAAATCATCATGGAAAAGAAACCTAACTCTAAGGTTTCTAATTTCTACCTAGAAAAATACGAAATTTAGCACCTTTACCGAGAATCTTCGTAATGGGTATTTGTTGGTTATTCCCCCTCCCCTTCCCCATAGATTACCGAATGGAAATCATTCGGTAAATATAGATAATCGTAAAATACAGATAATCACAATTCGGAAAATACAGATAATCGTAGATTATCTATATTTTCATTTGTAAAATTCTGTAAATGGAATCAGTAGTTTTAAAATATTAGATGGGGGTGAATTCAAACATAAACATAATTTTTTAGAGCCTTTTATAAGCGATAAAAGAGAATGCAGCCAAGTCCTGATTACTGCCGCTTTCTCCCGTACAACAACAGTTTGCCTCACCTAGAGTCAAAATGATATCAAGAGACAACTCGGAAATACGTAGGCAATCTGTTTAAAATTATTGAAAAGCTAATTTTCCAACCTCCCCGTTTCAGAGTCAGATAATCTGCCCCGAACCACGCATTGCAGCCCCGGCCGAAGATATTAAATCAGGAGATCGGCACCTGCGAAACGCAGACCATTGGTCAGCATGCGAAAAAAGAAAAAGTAAGATATTCCATCTACCGGGCCATGGCACCCATTGCACATGCAATCTAAAGCTATACTTTTTCCTATGATTAAACTTGTGAAAAACATAAATATAACATTTTTTAGTCCAAGAATACTTATTTATCAATATCAGTTATCATAATTTCTTTTTCGTTTCTTTTTTGTGTTGCTCTTTACTTTTATTTAAAAGAAACTGAATCATCATGTTTCACATGAGCACAGTAGCGTCAATGAGATTGGGAGGGGGGGGGGAGATGCATTCCTTGCTGGATTTCGAAAATACTTTTTTTTTCTAATACTTTCTGCCCTCTTCTTCCTAAATTCTCGTAAATTGACACCACCACCAGAGCATAAATCAGGGGATTACGCATTTAGTCACTTTTTTTCCCCATCGCAACCATGGAGGGAAGGATGTAAAACTGGATGCAAGCTCGTAGGTTCCGTAAGTAGAGACGGTAATAGATAAATAAATTTTTTATTCCAAATGTCAGGAGAAGGAGCTAAAACTTAAAAAAAAAGAAGCAAAAAGTAGACGAATTCTTAAGGAAAATATTGGACATCATAGTGGAACTCGTTTAAGTTTTGATATCTTAGCGAGCACAGATAGCGAGCCCTCTTTTGCTCATGTGCTTGGAATGGGTATTTACGGAATAAATTTTGCTACAAAGTTATAAATAGTGACTGAAATGTGAGGAGAGGCAAAAGTTATTTTTAGATTTATTTTGTATAACCATATTAAGAAAAATAATCATAAAGACAAATTTATCTTACCAGATACTTTCGAATTATTCAGAATAGTAACTTTAGCGTTGTCCATTCTAAAATGAAACTCCTTGTTGAAAATCACTCCAACGAAGTTATATTGGAAATGCAGCTATTTAATGGTCTTTTCTGCACAATCTTTGGACCGAGAGACCGCCTCATTATTTGTCGCATGCGTCATGAAGTACCGAATAGGATTCTTTCTTGTGACTGAAAGATAGTTCTACTGGAGAAGACTCTTAATGGGACACTTAACAATTTATTCAATCTTTGGAAATAAATCTTTCCTAGATTTAGGTATCACTTTAAAGGAGGAACGATAGTTTTTTTCGATGGTCTATGTCTTCGCACGTACAGGGGTCATAAGGTTTAAGATCCCGCAATGTTTGCTCGGCTGGCGGTCAATAAGGATCTTAACGACATACCGCCAAAATATATGAGTACGGATAAACAATGTTTATTATATCTTGAAGTTGTGGCTAAGACCTCAACCTAGTTTACAATATTTTAAAGTTTAGATCAGCAGTTCTCAGAGAGAAGTTGTGGTCCCTTCTTTAACCGCGGAGTGGTTTTGGTTAGATGAAGAAAACATGACACGGTTTAATATCTACATGAACACCTTTTATGGGACAAACATGATTTTTAATCTTCTCCACAAGTTTGCTGGTTGTTATCAAACCTTAGGCTATATTGTTGCGAAAATGAGAATAGATCACTTTGTGACAAAGAACCACTACCTGTTCACTCAGCGGGGTAGCTAGTGGGGATCAGGGCGTACACCTGTCTCCTGGCGCAGTATGTATTGAAGAGCCAGTTAGTAATTTATACCATATATCTCATGAAGTACAAACTAATGAATTTAATAAGGAGGGGGAAGGGGAAATTTAGCTTTCCCTAGGATAATTAAAAACCTACCTATGACTTTGTATTCACTAGGAACTACAAGTTCCTATTTTCAACCAACTGAGCCTCTTTTAAAGTTGAAGAACCATTCTTCCCTTTTACATTACTTTAAACTCTCAATGATAGACAATCCCAGCTTTTCGTAAGGCTCGTAAGGCCTTAAGGCCCAGTAAGGCCCTTTTCGTAAGGCCCAGCTGTACGAAAAACGTGGCTCTATCCAACTTTCTAGGGTTATAATGAGGCAAGGGTTGTGACGGCTAGTATACGTTCTACGGATGAAGGAAGGCATATTGCCGAAGATCGTCCCTCTCGGCCTACCACCTAGGGCCAAACAAAAAGTAAGTCGTCCAAGAATGGGGTGCGAGTAAGTCGCAAGGAAGGATTTAAGGATAATAGGAACTTCTTGTGAGCTTGTACAAAGGGAGGCTTTGGATAGATTGGGATGGAGAAGGGTCTGTGGTGCTTTGTTGGCCTCAGGTGGCTTGGTGCTGCAGTGAGTTGTTAGTAATAGTAGTAACAGAAAAGAAAGGATATAGAGAAGGTTTCAAAGGAGTTCTATGTGGTAATTTTACTACAGTTTACTCTGAGTTGTTCTGAGATGTTTCTAGCACAGGTTGAACCAATGTTATGTCCCATATTCATAATATACAGATTCTTCTGTAATTTGTTAGTGACCATATCATAGGCAGCACACTAGCGCTGCCTAAGTTAAGAACGATGTGGGCACAATGTGTTTTTTTTGTTTTTTTTTTTTTCTCCATACCCGGGCACTTCGTATCGAAGGAGTTTTCGTAGAAACTTCGAAAAGGGCTCATTTGATTGGAAATTGGAGCGGCTAGTGCCCTTTTTGATAGTCGAAAGTGATTGGAGGGCAGCTAGCCCCCCCCCACGCCCATCATTCCCCCAAACATATCCAATCAAAATTGTGAGATAGCCATTTTGTTCAGCGTAGTTGATTTTAAGATAGAAAATTTGTTTTTTCTATCTTAGGACACTCCCCCACAACTCTCGGGGCAAGGGTTTTAAGTTATGCCCTGGGGGCATATAAGGTTTTTATAGAAGGCGTTGTCGTAGAAACTTCAAAACAGGCCCATTTGATTGGAAATTCAAAGGGCTAGTGCCCTTTTTGATAGTCGAAAGTGATTGGAGGGCAACTAGCCCCCTCCCACCGCGCCTATCATTCCCCCTAAACACATCCAAACAAAATTTTGAGATAGCCATTTTGTCAGCGTAGCTGATTTCCAGATAGAAAATATCTTTTTGAGGAGGACACTCCCCCACAACCCTCGGTGCAAGGGTTTTAAGTTATGCCCTTGGGCTATATAAGGTGCTTAGAGAAGGCGTTGTCGTAGAAACTTCAAAACAGGCTCATTCGATTGGAAATTCAAAGGGCTAGTGCCCTTTTTAATAGTCGAAAGTGATTGGAGGGCAACTACCCCCCCACGCCCATCTTTCCCCCAAACACATCCAATCGAAATTGTTAGATAGCCATTTTGTTCAACGTATTTGATTTCCAGATAGAAAATATCGTTTTGAGGAGGACACTCCCCCACAACTCTCGGGGCAAGGGTTTTAAGTTATGCCCTGGGGGCATATAAGGTTTTTATAGAAGGCGTTGTCGTAGAAATTTCAAAACAGGCCTATTTGATTGGATATTCAAAGGGCTAGTGCCCTTTTTGATAGTCGAAAGTGATTGGAGGGCAACTAGCCCCCTACCCCCACGCCTATCATTCCCCTAAACACATCCAAACAAAATTTTGAGATAGCCATTTTGTCAGCGTATTTGATTTCCAGATAGAAAATATCTTTTTGAGGAGGACACCCCACAACCCTCGGTGCAAGGGTTTTAAGTTATGCCCTGGGGCCATATAAGGTTTTTATAGAAGAGGTTGTCGTAGAAACTTCAAAACAGGCTCATTCGATTGGAAATTCAAAGGACTAATGCCCTTTTTGACAGTCGAAAGTGATTGGAGGGCAACTACCCCCCCACGCCCATAATTTACCCAAACACATCTAATCAAAATTTTGAGATAAGCATTTTGTCAGCGTATTTGATTTCCAGATAGAAAATATCTTTTTGAGGAGGACCCTCCCCCACAACCCTCGGTGCAAGGGTTTTAAGTTATGCCCTGGGGCTATATAAGGTGCTTATAGAAGGCGTTGTCGTAGAAACTTCAAAACAGGCTCATTCGATTGGAAATTCAAAGGGCTAGTGCCCTTTTTAAGAGTCAAAAGTGATTGGAGGGCAACTAAACCCCCCACATGATCATCATTAACCAAAACACATCCAATCAAAATTTAAAGATAACCATTTTGTTCAGTGTAGTTGATTTCCAGATAGAAAATGTGTTTTTGAGGAGGACACTCCCCCACAACCCTCAGGGCAAGGGTTTTAAGTTATGCCCTGGGGCCATATAAGGTTTTTATAGAAGGCGTTGTCGTAGAAACTTCAAAACAGGCTCATTCGATTGGAAATTCAAAGGGCTAGTGCCCTTTTTTATTGTCGAAAGTGATTGGAGGGCAACTAGCCCCCCAAGCCCATCATTCCCAAAACGCATCCAATCAAAGTTTGAGATAGCCATTTTGTTCAGCGTAGTTGACTTTCAGATAGAAAATATGTTTTTGAGGAGGGCACTCCCCCACAACCCTCAGTGCAAGGGTTTTAAGTTATGCCCTGGGGGCATATAAGTTTTTATAGAAGGCGCTGTCGTGGAAACTTCAAAACAGGCTCATTCGATTGGAAATTCAAAGGGCTAGTGCCCTTTCTTATTGTCGAAAGTGATTGGAGGGCAACTAGCCCCCCCAAGCCCATCATTCCCCAAACACATCCAATCAAAATTTGAGATAGCCATTTTGTTCAGCGTAGTTGACTTTCAGATAGAAAATATGTTTTTGAGGAGTGCACTCCCCCACAACCCTCAGGGCAAAGGTTTTAAGTTATGCCCTGGGGGCATATAAGGTTTTTACAGAAGGCGTTATCATAGAAACTTCAAAACAGGCTCTGTCGATTTTGAATTCACAGAGCCAATGCCCTTTTCAATAGTTGAAAGTGATTGGAGGGCAACTAGCCCCCCACGCCCATCATTCTCCCAAACCCATCCAATCAGAATTTTGAGATAACCATTTTTTTCAGCGTAGGCTAGTTGATTTCCAGATAGAAAATATATTTTTAAGGAGGACACTCCCCCACAACCGTCAGGGCAAGGATTTTAAGTTATGCCCTAGGGGCATATAAGGTTTTTATAAGAAGGCGTTGTCCTAGAAACTTCAAAACAGGCTCATTCGATTGGAAATTCAAAGGGCTAGTTCCCTTTTTATTAGTCGAAAGTGATTTGAGGTGAACTAGCCCCTCCCCACTCTCATCATTCCCCAAACACATACAATCAAAATTTTGAGATAGCCATTTTGTTCAGCGTAGTTGATTTCCAGATAGAAAATATGTTATTGAGGAGGACAATCCCCAACAACCCTCAGGGCAAGGTTTTTAAGTTATGGCCTGGGTTATATAAAGTTTTTATAGAAGGCGTTGTCATAGAAACTTCAAAAGGGGCTAATTTGATTGTAAATTCAAAGGGCTAGTGTCCTTTTTAATAGTCGAAAGTGATTGGAGGGCAACTGGCCCCCCACGCCCATCATTCCCCCAAACACATCCAGTCAGAACTTTGAGATAACCATTTTGTTCAGCGTAGGCTAGTTGATTTCCAGATAGAAAATATGTTTTTAAGGAGGACACTCCCCCACAACCGTCAGGGCAAGGGTTTTCAGTTTGCCCTGGGGGCATATAAGGTTTTAATAAGAAGGTGTTGTCTTAGAAACTTCAAAAAAGGCTCATTCGATTGGAAATTCAAAGGGCTAGTTCCCTTTTTATTAGTCGAAAGTGATTCAAGGGGAACTAGCCCCTCCTCCAAGCCCATCATTCCCCCAAACAAATCCAATCAAAATTTTCAGATAGCCATTTTGTTCAGCGTAGTTGATTTCCAGATAGAAAATATGTTATTGAGGAGGACACTCCCCAACAACCCTCAGGGCAAGGGTTTTAAGTTATGTCCTGGGGCATATAAAGTTTTTATAGAAGGCGTTGTCATAGAAACTTCAAAAGAGGGTCATTTGATTGTAAATTCAAAGGGCTAGTGTCCTTTTTAATCGTCGAAAGTGATTGGAGGGCAACTAGCCCCCCCCGCCCACGTCCATCATTCACCCAAACACATCCAATCAAAATTTAAAATAACCATTTTGTTCAGCGTAGTTGATTTCCAGATGGAAAATGTGTTTTTGAGGAGGACACTCCCCCACAACCCTCAGGGCAAGGGTTTTAAGTTATGCCCTGGGGACATTAAAGGTTTTAATAGAAGGCGTTGTCGTAGAAACTTCAAAACAGGCTGATTCGATTGGAAATTCAAAGGGCTAGTGCCCTTTTTTATTGTCGAAAGTGATTGGAGGGCAACTAGCCCCCCAAGCCCATCATTCCCAAAACGCATCCAATCAAAGTTTGAGATAGCCATGTTGTTCAGCGTAGTTGATTTCCAGATGGAAAATGTGTTTTTGAGGAGGACACTCCCCCACAACCCTCAGGGCAAGGGTTTTAAGTTATGCTCTGGGGGCATATAAGTTTTTATAGAAGGCGTTGTCGTGGAAACTTCAAAACAGGCTCATTCGATTGGAAATTCACAGAGCCAATGCCCTTTTCAATAGTTGAAAGTGATTGGAGGGCAATTAGCCCCCACGCCCATCATTCTCCCAAACACATCCAATCAGAATTTTGAGATAACCATTTTTTTCAGCGTAGGCTAGTTGATTTCCACATAGAAAATATATTTTTAAGGAGGACACTCCCCCACAACCGTCAGGGCAAGGGTTTTAAGTTATGCCCTAGGGGCATATAAGGTTTTTATAAGAAGGCGTTGTCCTAGAAAGTTCAAAACAGGCTCATTCGATTGGAAATTCAAAGGGCTAGTTCCCTTTTTATTAGTCGAAAGTGATTCGAGGTGAACTAGCCCCTCCCCCACTCTCATCATTCCCCCAAACACATCCAATCAAAATTTTGAGATATCTATTTTGTTCAGCGTAGTTGATTTCCAGATAGAAAATATGTTTTTGAGGAGGACACTCCCCAACAACCCTCAGGGCAAGGTTTTTAAGTTATGGCCTGGGGTATATAAAGTTTTTATAGAAGGTGGTGTCATAGAAACTTCAAAAGGGGCTCATTTGATTGTAAATTCAAAGGGCTAGTGTCCTTTTTAATAGTCGACAGTGATTGGAGGGCAACTGGCACCCCACGCCCATCATTCCCCCAAACACATCCAATCAGAATTTTGAGATAACCATTTTGTTCAGCGTAGGCTAGTTGATTTCCAGATAGAAAATATGTTTTTGAGGAGGACACTCCCCAACAACCCTCAGGGCAAGGGTTTTAAGTTATGTCCTGGGGCATATAAGGTTTTAATAAGAAGGCGTTGTCTTAGAAACTTCAAAACAGGCTCATTCGATTTGAAATTCAAAGGGCTAGTTCCCTTTTTATTAGTCGAAAGTGATTCAAGGGGAACTAGCCCCTCCTCCAAGCCCATCATTCCCCCAAACAAATCCAATCAAAATTTTCATATAGCCATTTTGTTCAGCGTAGTTGATTTCCAGATAGAAAATATGTTATTGAGGAGGACACTCCCCAACAACCCTCAGGGCAAGGGTTTTAAGTTATGTCCTGGGGCATATAAAGTTTTTATAGAAGGCGTTGTCATAGAAACTTCAAAAGAGGCTCATTTGATTGTAAATTCAAAGGGCTAGTGTCCTTTTTAATCGTCGAAAGTGATTGGAGGGCAACTAGCCCCCCCCCCACGTCCATCATTCACCCAATCACATCCAACCAAAATTTTGAGATAACCATTTTGTTTAGCGTAGGCTTGTTGATATCCAGATAGAAAATATGTTTTTGAGAACGAAACTCCCCCACAACCCTCAGAGCAAGGGTTTTAAGTTATACCTGGGGGCATATAAGGTTTTTATAGAAGGCATTGTTGTAGAAACTTCAAAAACAGCTCATTCGATTGTAAATTTAAAGGGCTAGTGTCCTTTTTAATCGTCGAAAGTGATTAGAGGGTAACTAGCCTCCCCCCCCCACGCCCATCATTCCCCCAAACACATCCAATAACAATTTTGAGATAGCCATTTTGTTCAGCGTAGTTGATTTACAGATAGAAAATATGTTTTTCAGGAGGATGCTCCGTCACAGTCCTCAGGGCAAGGGTTTTCAAGTTATGCCCTGGGGGCATATAAGGTTTTATAGAAGGCGTTGTCGTAGAAACTTCAGAAAAGGGCTCATTCGATTTGAAATTCAAAGAGTAGTGCCCTTTTTAATAGTCAAAAGTGATTAGTAATATTTTTTGTTGTTGTTGTTGTTGTTTAAACCAGGGTACTTCGTATCAAAGGAGTTGTCCTGGAAACTTCGAAAGGGGCTCATTCGATTGAAAATAGAAAGGGCCGATACCCTTTTTAATAGTTGAAAGTGGTTGGAGGGCAACTAATCCCCCTTCCACTCACACCCTCCCTTTTTCCCATTATGTTTAAAAACTAAATGTTGCCTTAAGATTAAATCAAAGTGCACCGTGAGAATGCTAATTCCCAATAAATCATCTCAACAGTATCCCAAGAACGACCGAGGGTATTATGTTCAAATTTCCGAGGCTACTTCTGCTCTTAAAATTTTACCAGATCAAAATAGTGTAAGTGTATCCAAGCTATCAAAGAAATTAAACAGATTTTTAGCGAATGGTATCAAGTTTTCCATTTCAGGTCAACTAGAGGAGGTATGAAACCAAGTTAAACAGTACTATTTTTGTCCAGATTTTTAAAAGGGTGTATGTTTTTGAAAATTGCTGAAAATTTTTCGCCAGCATACAAATAGCAGGCCAGACTATAAAGTCTTAAAAAAACGAAAAGATTTAAAGTGTTATTTTCTTTTTCCCTGAAAAGGCTATGTCAATATAAAACGAAGAGAAATTAATTTAAAAACTTTTTCCACAAAATAAGTTTTTCAAAGAAAAGTTACGAACTCCATTAAACAAAAAATGAGCAAAAATAAAATCAAATAATCTACCTTGCTCGAAACTACCACAAATCAGCATCGATAAATAAATGAAACCCAAAACGAACAGAAATTACAATAAATAACCGAGTCAAACTCAAAACGAGCAGAAATTAAGACAAGTTTGGCGCAAAACCCCTATGCCTTCCCCAGGCCAGAACAAAATTTGCACTTTACGGAAAAAATACAAATGAATGTGCATTGTCAGTTTAATATACATATACTGATTTTTAGCAATCAAAATGTTAAAATTATTTGATTTATTAAAGTTATAAAAGTAGAAACATTTATATTTTTTCAGTAAAGTGCAACCTTCTTAAACTTTTTTTGTGCCATATGTTTTAGCTTAGTTTTGATGATTAATCGCCTATATTTTTTTCTTATTCAATTTTTTTTTTTAATTTGGCACCCGCTACTGCCAAAAATTGCAGAAGTTCATATGGAAGTCTTTTCAACACAAAAGGATTTGTGTTTTTTTCTAGGTTTTTAAGATACTTCTGGTGTGTAAATTCCTCTTTTTCCTGTTCCTTAGCACTTTTCAACGAAAATAACTAAAAAAAAACTCAAATAAAAGTTTCAAATTTAGAAACCTTATTTTCCACAGGGAAGGGGGGTTTTTTTCCGCAAGGGTATTTTCCAAGGAGGGGGTATTTTACGCGGGGGTTACTTTCCGTGGGGGGAGATTTTTCTTGGGGGGATTTTCTGGCGGGGGGATTTTTCGCGTTGGGGTATTTTCTAGGGGGTTAAACACCCCCTTCCATTTAATATATTCATTTATGTTATTTTACTGTATTCATGGCCGTATATTTGACTTTAAAATTCACTTATTTATTCATCTATCTAATATGCAGAATAATTGCGCCAAACACATTTTGCATGCAGACCCGCTATGCTTTACCCCCCCCCCCCTAATGGGCAAATCTATAGCCCAAATTTATTTCTTAAGTAACGAAGAAACTAACGAAAAACCGGTGTGTTCTCAAATTTTACACAACGTAAACTTGAGTGAGTGGCGCATAATACACAAGTACCAAAATTCCTTCCCCCTTCGGAAATTAAAAAAAAAACTCAAATAAAATTCTCAAATTTGGAAAGCCTCATTTTCCACGGGGGTATTTTCCGGGGGAGAGTATTTACCAGGTGGGTATTTTCCTCGGGGTGGTATTTTCCACGGGAGGGGGGTATTTTCCCGGCGGGGGGTATTTTCTGAGGGGCGTATTCCCCGGGGGGTATTTTCCGCAGGGGGATATTTTCCGGGGAAGGGGGGATATATTCTGGGGGTATTTTTCACGTGGGGTATTTTCCGGGGGGTAATCACCGGGGGGGGTAAATTTCTAGAACATATTAATATAACGGATCTGTAATATGTCAGAAACAACTTAGAGATCAAGTTGAAACTTCTAGGGAATGTTGGAGGGCCCAAGTGGACCTTAAATTTAGGGTTGGCGGAGAGAACAAAGGTTAATAGAAAAAAACTTTATGCATAAAGGTTATAAAAGTAGCTTATTTTCATGACATCAAAAACGGCTTTGAGGATCGAGTTAGATGTTTTTGTGTTGGAAGAGGAGAAGGCAAAATGACTTGAAATTTTTTGTTTCGATTGGAGGGGATGAGGAAACCAATTATTTGTCTTTGATACACAAACAGTTTTTGCCCTATAAGTCACTTTGGAACTTTGAATCTTTTCATATTGAAATAGCGAGGGGAGCACTGTGTGTACCCAACTTATCAAAATAGTTTATCTAAAGTACTCCGGGAACAGACTAGGGGCTAAGTTGAAACTTTCAGAAAATGTTGAAGGGCCAGTTAAATCCTCAATTTTAACTTTTGGTGGGGTTCCAAGGGGTGGGGAACTCAAAAAGTTCCGTCTTTAGTCCGCCTTTAAGTGTTCACTCTTCCCCCCCCCCCCCCGTGGAAGTTTGAATCCATTTACATTGAAATGGCGCGGTAGACAATATGTCTACACGGGCTATAAAAATAGCACAGCTGGAATATCAGAGACAACGCTGTAGCGTTGCCTATAGTAAAGGACATACGCCTCCAATGTTTTATTATTTATTAATTAAAAAAAACTTTCCGAAAAATAAGTTTTTCAAAGAAAAGTAAAGGCCATTTTAAACTTAAGCCCAGGAGATACAAATACCTGTTAAAATTCAAACTCAAAACGACCAGAAATTACTATTAAAGAATAAATGAAACCCAAAACGAACAGAAATTGAATAAACAATCATAGCAAAAAACTTACAACAAGTAATAATATAAATGAATAAATAGATCTTAAAGCGAGTAATGCTTAGATTGAATATGAAAATCAAGCTTAAAACGAAAACAAATATTTTGCTATTAAAGTATAAATGAAACTTAAAACGAACAGAAATTAAATAAACAATCAATGCGAACAAACATACAATATATATTAATGTAAATGAATAAATAAATCTTAAAACGAGTGAAACTTAAATTGAATATGCAAATCAAGTTTGAATCGAATAAAAATAACTACAAACAAGAGTTTGGTTATCGTCTCACTGCAGAAGCCTAAAACCTACTGCGTCATTGGCGCTTTACTGAAAACAATTCTTTGAAATATTTTCACTTTTGTAACTTTAAGAAATCAAAAATTAATTAAGATTTTAGGGAATAAATATCAGCATATGTACATTAAATTGACAATGCACATTTTGTTTCAGTAAACTCATTTGAATTTTTTTTCAGTAAAGTGCAAATTATATTCTGGCTTTTAGAAAGCATAGGGGTTTTGAACCCTACTCACATTAATTTATGCTCGTTTTGAGTTTGACTCTAATATTTATTTTGATTTTTGTTCGTTTTGGGTTTTATTTATTTATTGATACTGATTTGGGGTAGTTGTATGCTTGGTAGATTATATGATAGTCCGGACGCCAGGTGTTGAAGATGTGAACCATACCACGACGGAATGGGGCTGCTACGAGAATTAGCCTACACCCCCTAAATTGACCATGCAGATTCAAAAATACCATTGGCACTTGCTTGCGAGTGGTGGAATACTCCGAAACTTGACATTTTATTATATTTTGGTGTTTCATGCAAGAAAATGCATGTTCCACAAAGTTTGAGGTGCAGTTTTTCGCTCAAATAGAAATGCCTAGAAGCCATAGAATGTTTTCATAACAAACTAACACGATTAGTTACAAAAAATGGCAGAGTTAAAAAAAAAATGGCAAAACTATATGAGTCTTGAACAGTCTTAGAAAGTATAAACAAAATCAAATTGAATATTAGATTTATAATGATATTAATTGTTGAAAGATCCATCAGTTCAAGATTTTTTTTTCACTGTAATTTTTATTTTCATTTTCAACGCTGTAAGAACTGGAAAATAATAAATTTCTAATATACGAGTAATTCGTTTTCAGTGAAGCACCAATGACGCAGAAGGCTTTAGGTTTTTACAGTTAAAGAAGGGGGCAGTATCCAAATTTTGCTTGTAGTGAAACTATATTTGTCTTGACCAATCTTGAAAAGAACTAATAACTTAAACTGAATATTTGATGCATAATGATATTAATTGCTAAAAGCTCATCACTTCAAAATTTTACTGTAATTTTAATATTTATTTTCAATCTTAAGTACAAAAGAAAACATTTGTAATATAATTCGTTTTCAGTAAAGCGCCAATGACGCAGTAGGTTTTAGGCTTCTGCAGTGAGACGATACCCAAACTCTTGTTTGTAGCTATTTTTATTCGATTCAAACTTGATTTACATATTCAATTTAAGTTTCACTCGTTTTAAGATTTATTTATTAATTTACATTAATATATATTGTATGTTTGTTCGCATTGATTGCTTATTTAATTTCTGTTCGTTTTAAGTTTCATTTATACTTTAATAGCAAAATATTTGTTTTCGTTTTAAGCTTGATTTTCATATTCAATACAAGCATTACTCACCTTAAGATCTATTTATTCATTTATATTATTACTTGTTGTATGTTTTTTGCTATGATTGTTTATTTAATTTCTGTTCGTTGTGGGTTTCATTTATTCTTTAATAGTAATTTCTGGTCGTTTTGAGTTTGAATTTTAACAGGTATTTGTATCTCCTGAGCTTAAGTTTAAAATGGCCTTTAGTTTTCTTTGAAAAACTCATTTTTCGGAAAGTTTTGTTTAATTAATTTTGTTCGTTTTTTATTGCAAAAAGTTTCAAGTTTTTATGGCATGGGGAGGGGGTTCTTACTGTCCGATTATTCTTGAATTTAAAAAACGGATCTAGAACTTTCAATTTAAATCGAATGAGGCTTTTTTCAAAGTGTATTAGAGATTTCAAGATTCAATCGGATTTAATTAAAACAAATAGAAATAAATAAAAATAAATAAACTTCTCTATGCAAAAAAATGCACGTTGAGTCCCTTAAAAAAATAACGATTCCTCCTAATCACGCTTTACGACTCTCGCTTTACTCCTCAACACAACCACATCCCTCAACCATACAAATCACTATCTAAGAGATTCCCCCCTTCCTCCCCAAAAGCACAGCTACCTTAACCATACAAAAAAAAATCAATAAATAAATAAAAAAAACAAAAAAGAAAAAAAAACAAAAAACAAACCGAGATAATAATGATAAAAAAAAAAAAAAAAAAAAAAAAAAAAAAATCTCAATTATTAATAAACTCTATTTAATGAATATTCAATAAGATATTTTTTCAAATTATTTTTAAAAGACCCAAGAGAGCTCCTACATCTCAGCTCTTGTGGAAGCATGTTCCACACTTTCGCGCACGCCACATCCGGTGCAAAATCCGACCGTACTGTAGGTGTTCGTCTCACCAGAAGGTTTGAGGCAGATCTCGTGTTCCTAGGATGCTGTTCCGATACCAACTGGAATAGACTGTGGAATGCTGATGGAAGTAATCCGGAGAAAAATTTAAAAACGATAACTGAGCACGATAAATGATAAAGTGATTCACGGGAAAGAAAATCGTCCATATTTCCGATTATTTTCAGGGCATGTTTGTGGATTGAATCAAGCCTTTTCAGGTGGGATATAAATTTTGACTGCCAAATTGACGCACAATACTGTAGATGAGGCTTGATAAGTCCATTATAAAGTAGACGAAGGGTTTTTTGAGGGAATGTGTGTTTCAGTTTCCTGATAATGCCAAGATTACGGGAGAGCTTCAGCTCCACAGCGTGGATGTGATGTATGAAGGATAACTTTTCGTCAAGGAGTACACCTAGGTACCTGGCACAGCCAGTTTTCGGTCGTCTGATCGTTCCTCGAGAAGTCGTTATTCCCGATACCTCTGGGTGAAGAGGTCCAATCCTTGAGAAGAAGAGAGCGCAAGATTTGTCAACATTTATTACAAATCGATTGGCATCCATCCAAATGTAAGTTTCTTCTAAGATGACCTCAAGTTTACTCTGGAGCGCTGACATGTCGGTGTCACAGGAGACCATTGTAGTGTCATCCGCGAACGCCACAAGTTCATCCGATTCATGATCGTTGCTCGAAATTTCTGGGTCGCAACATAACTTGCAGCACCGTGAAGTCCTGGAGTTAGGGTTCAGAACGCGACTTAGGTCATTCACATGAACCAGGAATAACAGTGGGCCTAAGATTGAGCCTTGCGGCACACCGAAGTTGACAACGGTGTCATTCAGCGGATCATCTCCTATATAAACACGTCGACTACTAAGGTAAGACCGGAACCATCGTAGAGCCTCTCCTCTAACCCCAATGTGCTGTATTTTACCTAATAGAATCCCATGATCCATACTGTCGAACGCTTTTTTTATGTCAAGAAAAATAGCAGCTGGCACAAGTCCCAGGTCAAGCGCTTTATTAATGAATAGGCTTAGTGATGCCAGGGCATCTTCCGTCGAGTGTCCTGGTCTGAATCCAAATTGGCGTTGGTTAAGGAATCCCTTAGCTTCCAGAAAAGAGTAAAGTTGGTTCTTCATAGGTTTTTCGAACACTTTGGAAAACACCGAAAGAATAGAGATGGGTCGAAAAATAGACGGGTCGTCCTGAGGGCCACCTTTGTGGAGAAGAATTATTCTTGCCTTCTTGAGAAGTGATGGAAACACGCCCGTCTCCAAGGAGAGGTTTACCAAACGTGTTAAAGGTTGTACTACGGAGGGCAATACTGCCTTCAACACTTTAGTATGGACGCGGTCGAATCCAGAGGCAGATGCTCCCCTCAAGCCTTTGACAATCATCGAAACATCCGTCGAAGTTACAGGAATGAGTGCCATCGCCTTGACACACGCTGGGCCCAAAAAGTCCCTGTAGGACTTTCTGGGGGGTAGCGCTGTGTTAGCCGTTTTTTCTCCAATTTTGGCGAAGAAGGTACAAAGAGCTTTTGCAACTTGTGCTGGTTCAGTCAAGGTTTCTCCATCAACCGTAATTTTGGATGGTAGTTCAGGCTGTTGGTTATTCGGTCGTAACACTGAATTGACTGTCTTCCATACTTTCCTTCCATCCTTCCCACTTTCGGCTAGCCTTTGATTAAAGTAATCCCTTTTAGCTTTTCTGAGAACAGACCGTAGGCATTTCTTATAAATTTCATAACTCCGCAGGCTAGCTACATTTGGTAGATTACGGTATTCCGCCCAAAGATTATTCTTTTTATTGATGCACCTGAGTAAACTTTCTGTAACCCACGGGCAAATTGGTGCGTTTTTTCTTCCGCGTTTCTTTATTTTTTCTTTAAAACAAAATGCCTCATATAGTGTTGTAAATGTACTATGGAAATTTTCAAATCCTTCATTCAGATCTTCTTTATCCATAACGCTATCCCAGGTCGTTTTTTCCAATTCCTCGTCAAGTAACCGTAAGTTTTCTTCACTCAGATCTACAACCGGAATATCATCTCTAGTTTTTGAAAATGACCTTGTTGCCTTTGATGTTTTGAAAACGGTACATAAGGGGAAGTGGTCTGACATGTCACTGAGGATTACTGAAGCCGAGAGTGGAGGTAGAGTAGAAAAAATATTGTCTATTAGTGAATGAGTATTCTCAGTTACTCTCGTTGGGATAGTTGTTGACGGGTAAAGATTAAATCCAGACATAAGAGTGAGAAGATCATTAGCGCTATTAGTTAGGGGATAGGCTAGGTTGATGTTGAAATCACCCATGATGACCACATCATGATTCTGTTTTTCAATCATTTGGAGTGTTTCCAATAAATATTCCGTAAACGAAGAAACAGAACCTGACGGTGATCGGTAAATTTCTCCGACGATTACCTTCCGTTGTGAAGGAAGGGACATATCAAGAAAAAGTGACTCAAAAATACCTTCTATATTTCGAGTCAGTTTGCCATTAACACAGACTGGGTATTCGCTCTTAGTGTAGATTGCCAATCCTCCTCGTGCTGACTCTTGTCTGTGTACAAAATTCGATGTATACCCGGGGATATCTACCAGGATGTCAGTCTGCCTCGACAGGAATGTTTCACACAGTCCAAGAACGTCAGGTCGTATTTGTCGGCACATGGTCATTACATCTGTCAGTGACGAACATAATCCTTGGCAGTTGAGCTGAACTATACTGAGCTGAGATTCAGAGCACCCCTGGGGCATACTCATTAACTGAATATATTTACTTCGAGGAAATTCATTTTCACTAAAAAAAGAACAATCATTTTCATTACTAATTACTCTATCAAAAATTTCTTCCAAATTTAAGAACGACTTTTCTAACTGTTCTAATTTTTTTGGAGCTGCTGGCAAGATAGTGGGCCTCAGGGACGAAGACAAGGAACTCAAAACTTACCCAAAACTCTCTGGGGAATGTGGTCGCATCTTGGAGCAAAGCGGAGAGCCGTGAGAAATGCACACACCCGAATGAACTTCATTGAAACTGCAACAAAAAACTGATGTAAACAAACATGGATTAACACAAGAAACACAGAAAATTGGAAAATGAAACATTTCTGGAAAACAAATCACTCATTTCGGCAAGCGGCAAAAAAAACTAATTCATCAATGACAATCTTTTCCGTTTCCGCTGCTGTAGCCCCAATAACAAATAGTAAAAAAAAAATAATAAATAAAAAAATAAATAAAAAAAACTCTAAACTAATTTTCTCATATTTTTCCTTCATCTCTTCGACTACAGCAGGCGGAACTATCAGACATCAACAAACAAATAACACTAAAATCATTTCAAGCATCAAAGTCGGTATCGTCCGGTTCGGCGGGTACTGCCAACTTTAGCGGATCAAAGCAGTCATCTTGAGATTTAGTCCATTGTAAATTTCGCGACTTTTTTACCTCTAACCACAGTCTTATTCCTCGCTGAACAACACGAGTTTCTGCAACCTTTTCTACTGCCAATTTAGAACTTTTCAGCTTGTACCCGAGCGCTAGTAATTCTTTTCTTCGTTTACCGAGCTCAGCTGGGAAGTCTGTTGACACACTGAAACCCGTTTTTTTCAGCTTTCCACATTCTTTCATAATAGCTGAGCGTTCAGTGTCTGAGAGGCTAATAAAGATAGGCTCGATAGCTTTCTGCTTTTGTGAATTACTTCGAAGGCTCGGCCCAGTTCCAGATTGGGAGGGAGCCGTCTTCTTAGAAATACGATACAATGTACCCATACTTAGCTGATCAGCATCTGTAATTCCAAGCTTAGACTGAATAAATGTCACTACAGTTTCTCGGAGATTTTCTGTTCCTTGCGGACCTCTTTGAGAAAAACCTTATATATGAACAATAGACAGCTTGCATAACTTGTGGACAGCGATTGACAACAATGAATGGATTGAAAAAATAGCTCCAATAAGGGGATTTAGACCATTTCACTTGCTGACACAAAGGGATCACGACTGTTTGGAATTGACCTTAATAAGAATTTGTGTGCCAAAGCAATTTTGCATCTATCATAGAGTATGTATTTTAACCTTATAATTGGATAATTATAATAGATTTCCTATGTGTTCTTCCCATACAAAACCCCTTCCCATAAGTTATAAACCCCCGTTAATAAGTTATGCCCCAGGGCATAACTTACAACGCCTACCCCTGGGCCCTGGGGGGCTGTGTCGACACCGGAGTTTTTTGTTATCAGAACTTTGAACTATTTTAAAAAAAATGTATATCTCAAAATTTTTATCTGATGCATTTAGGGCGTGGAGGAGGGAGAGGGGCTAGTTGCCCTTCAATCTCTTTTGATTCTTAAAAAGTGAACAAGAACTTTCAATTTTCAATCAAATGAGCCCTCTCTAAAGTTTTTACGAGCATCCCTTCCATAAGAAATAATATGAAGGATTTGGAGAATCCTTAAATTACAACCCTTGCCCTGAGGGCTTTGGGGGAGTTGTAATCCTCAAAGACCTAATTTCCAGAACTTAAAAATACGTTTAATAAAATGGCTGTCTTAAAATTTTGATTGGATGTGTTTGGGGAAAAGGTGGGCGTGAGAGGGGGGTTAGCCGCCCTCAAATCAATTTCGACTATTACAAAGGGCACTAACCCTCGGAATTTCCAATCGAATGAGCCTTTTTTGAAGTTTCTACGACACCGCCTTCTATAAAAACCTTATATGCCCTCCGGGCATAACTTAAAACCTTGCCCTGAGGGTTGTGGGGGATTGTCCTCCTCAAAAACATATTTTCTATCTGGAAATCAACTACGCTGAACAAAATGGCTATCTCAAAATTTGATTGGATGTGTTTGGGGGAATGATGGGCTTGGGGGGAGGGTAGTTGCCCTCCAATAACTTTCGACTATTAAAAAGAGCACTAGCCCTTTGAATTTCCAATCGAATGTGCCTGTTTTGAAGTTTCTACGACAACGCCTTCTATAAAAACCTTATATGCCCCCAGGGCATAACTTAAAACCCTTGCCCTGAGGGTTGTGGGGGAGTGTCCTCCTCAAAAATATATTTTCAATCTGGAAATCAACTATGCTGAACAGAAATTGTTATCTCAAAATTTTGATTGGATGTGTTTGGGGGAATGATGGGCGTAGGGGGGGGGCTAGTAGCCCTCCAATCACTTTTGACTATTAAAAAGGGCACTATCCCTTTGAATTTCCAATCGAATGAGTCTTTTTTGAAGTTTCTACGACAACGTCTTCTATAAAAACCTTATATGCCCCCAGGGCATATCTTAAAACCCTTGCCCTGAAGGTTCTGGGGGAGTGTCCTCCTCAAAAACATATTTGCTATCTGGAAATAAACTACGCTGATCAAAATGGCTATCCCAAAATGTTGATTGGATGTGTTTGGGGAAACGATGGGCGTTGGGGGGGGGGGGGGGGCTAGTTGCACTCCAATCACTTTCGACTATTCAAAGGGCACTAGCCCTTTAATTTCCAATCGAATGAGTCTGTTTTGAAGTTTCTACGACAACGCCTTCTATAAAAAACCTTATAAGCCCCCAGGGCATAACTTAAAACCCTTGCCCTGAGGGTTGTGGGGGAGTGTCCTCCTCAAAAACATATTTTCTATCTGGAAATCAATTACGCTGAACCAAATGCCTATCTGAAAATTTTGATTGGATGTGTTTGGGGAAATGATGGGCGTGGGGAGGGGGAAGGGGACTGGTTACACTCCAATCACTTTCGTCTATTAAAAAGGGCACTAGCCTTATAATTTCCAATCGAATGAGCATTTTTGAAGTTTCTACGACAACGCCTTCTATAGAAACGCTATATGCCCCAGGGCATAACTTAAATCCCTTGCCCTGAGGGTTGTGGGGGAGTATCCTCCTCAAAAATATATTTTCAATCTGGAAATCAACTACGCTGAACAAAATGGCTATCTCAAAATTTTGATTTGATGTGTTTGGGGGAATGAAGGACGTGGGGGGGGGGGGGTAGTTGAACTCCAATCATTTTTTGACTATTAAAAAGGGCACTAGCTCTTTAATTTCCAATCGAATGAGCCTGTTTTGCAGTTTCTACGATAACTCCTTCTATAAAAACCTTATATGCCCCCAGGGCATAACTTAAAACCCTTGCCCTGAGGGTTGTGGGGGAGTATTCTCCTCAAAAATATATTTTCTATTAGGAAATAAATTACGCTGAACAAAATGGTTATCTCAAAACTTTGATTGGATGTGTTTGGGGGAATGATGGGCAGGGGGGGCTAGTTGCCCTCCAATCATTTTCGACTATTAAAAAGGGCACTAGAACTCTCGATTTCCAATCGAATGAGCCCCCTTTAAAGCTTCTATGACGACCCCTTCCATATGAAGTGCCTCTGGGGAAAACAATAATAAATAATAATAATAAAACATTGGAGCCGTATTATAGGCAACGCTACAGCGTTGCCTCTGATTATTTTTTTCCCAGAGGCACTTCATATGGAAGGGTTCGTCGGAGAAGCTTCAAAGGGGGCTCAATAAATTGGAAATCGAGAGTTCTAGTGCCCTTTTTAATAGTCAAAAATGATTGGAGGGCAACTAGCCCCCCCCACGCCCATCATTAACCCAAAAACATCCAATCAAAATTTTGAGATAGCCATTTTGTTCAGCGCAGTTGATTTCCAAATAGAAAATATATTTTTGAGGAGCATACTCCCCCACAACCCTCAGGGCAAGGGTTTTATGCCCTGGGGACATATAAGGTTTTTATAGAAGGCATTGTCGTAGAAACTTCAAAACAGGCTCATTCGATTGGAAATTAAAGAGCTAGTGCCCTTTTTAATAGTAGAGAGTGATTGGAGTGTAACTAGCCCCCCCCCCACGCCCATCCTTTCTCCAAACACATCCAATCGAAATTTTGAGATAGCCATTTTGTTTAGCGTTGTTGATTTCCAGATAGAAAATATATTTTTGAGGAGGACACTCCCCCACAACCCTCACGGTAAGGGTTTTAAGTTATGCCCTGGGGGCATATAAGGTTTTTAAAGAAGGCGTTGTCGTAGAAACTTCAAAACATGCTCATTCGATTGGAAATTAAAGGGCTAGTGCCCTTTTTAATAGTCGAAACTGATTGGAGCGAAACTAGTCCCCCCCTCCACGCCCATCATTTCCCCAAACACATCCAATCAAAATTTTCAGATAGCCACTTTGTTCAGCGTAGTTGATTTCCACATAGAAAATATATTTCTGAGGAGGACACTCCCCCAAAACTCTCAAGGCAAGGGTTTTAAGTTATGCCCTGGGGACATATAAGGTTTTTATAGCAGGTGTTGTCATATAAACTTCAAAAAAGGCTCATTCGATTGGAAATTCAAAGGAATAGTGCCCTTTTTAATAGTCAAAAGTGATTGGAGGGCAACTAGCCCCCCTTACGTCTATCATTAGCCCAAACACATCCAATCAAATTTTGAGATAGCTATTTTTCTTCAGGTTGAGGGGGACACTCCCCCACAACCCTCACTGCAAGGGTTTTAAGTTATGCCCTGGAGGCATATAAGGTTTTTATAGAAGGCGTTGTCGTAGAAACTTCAAAACAGGCTCATTCAATTGGAAATTAAAGGGCTAGTCCCCTTTTTAATAGTCGAAAGTGATAGGAGGGCAACTAGCCCCCTCCCTAACGCCCATCAATTCCCCAAACACATCCAATCAAACTTTTGAGATAGCCATTTTGTTCAGTGTAGTTGATTTCCAGATAGAAACTATGATTTTGACGAGGACACTCCCCCACAACCCTCAGGGCAAGGGTTTTAAGTTATGCCCTGGGGGCATATAAGGGTTTTATAGAAGGCGTTGTCGTAGAAACTTCAAAACAGGCCCATTCAATTGGAAATTCAAAGGGCTAGTGCCGTTTTTAATAGTCGAAAGTGATTGGAGGGCAACTAGCCCCCCCCCCCACGCCCATCATTACCCCAAACACATCCAATCAAAATTTTGAGATAGCCATTTTGTTCAGTGTAGTTGATTTCCAGATAGAAACTATGATTTTGAGGAGGACAATCCCCCACAACCCTCAGGGCAAGGGTTTTAAGTTATGCCCTGGGGGCATATAAGGTTTTTTTATAGAAGGCAGTATCGAAGAAACTTCAAAAAAAAGGATCATTCGATTGGAAATTCCGAGGTTTAGTGTCCTTTGTAATAGTCAAAAGTGATTTGAGGGCAACTAACCCCCCTCTCACGCCGAATTTTTCCCCAAACACATCCAATCAAAATTTTAAGACAGCCATTTTATTAAACGTAGTTTTAAGTTCTGGAAACTATGTCTTTTAGGATTACAACTCCCCCAAAGCCCTCAGGGCAAGGGTTGTAATTTAAGGATTCTCCGAATCCTTAATATTATTTCTTATGGAAGGGATGCTCGTATAAATTTTAGAGAGGGCTCATTTGATTGAAAATAGAAAGTTCTTGTTTACTTTTTAAGAGTCAAAAGAGATTGAAGGGCAACTAGCCCCTCTCCCTCCTCCACGCCCTAAATACATACGATAAAAATTTTGAGATATACATTTCGTTAAAATAGTTCAAAGGTCTAATAACAAAAATCTCCGGTGTCGACACAGCCCACCAGGGCCCAGGGGTAGGCGTTGTAAGTTATGCCCTGGGGCATAACTTATGAAGGGGGGTTTATAACTTATGGGAAGGGGTTTTGTATGGGGAGAACACATAGGAAATCTATTATAATTATCCAATTATAAGGTTAAAATACATACTCTGTGATAGATGCAAAATTGCTTTGGCACACAAATTCCTATTAAGGTGAATTCCAAAAAGTCGTGATCTTTTTGTGTCAACAAGTGAGATGGTCTAAACCCCCTTATTGGAGCTATTTTTTAAATCCATTCATTGGTGTCAATCGCTGTCCACAAGTTATGCAAGCTGTCTATTGTTCATATATAAGGTTTTTATCAAAGAGGTAATCGTATAGACTTTGAAAAAAGCCTCATTCGATTTAAATTGAAAGTTCTAGATCCGTTTTTTAAAGTCAAGAATAATCGGACAGTAAGCAACCCCCTCAAGCCATAAAAACTTGAAACTTTTTGCAATCAAAAACGAACAAAATTTAATTATAAAAAAA